>JAVJIF010009332.1:0-12500 GCA_038442645.1 Agave tequilana | reverse complement strand
GCACTCTTCCTCTCGTAGAGACTCTCCATGATCTTCCACAAAGAATGCGCTGACTCCTCCGTAGATATATAGTGAAACACCAAATCTTTCAGTTACTGTCTGATATATTTGACCACCTTGTGGTCTAACTTTTTTCAACCTGTCTCAGAAGATTCCTTTGACTTGGCTTGCTCTCCTTCAAAAGTGTAAGATCACCTAGAGGGGGGGTGAATAGGTGATGGCTAATCTAATGGTCACTTGTGAACAAATAATGCGGAATTAAAACTAAGTTGACCAAATTAAAATTTCTTTTAATTAAACACTTATGTATAACTCAAGAGTGTTGCCGAATTCCCCTTGCGAGGCTCTGGACAAGCTCCTCTAGATTCCCCTTGAATGGGTTGAGGTGCCGCGTTGGCTCTCTTGGTTGAATACTAGTGTTAACAACAATCCCAAGCAAGTATGTATATCAATTATGAGCACAAGGGAATATATCATGCATATATAAGATGAACACAATAAATTGAATGCAAGATATAAAATAGAGACAAAGAGAGAGAGAGGGAAGAGTAAGCAATCGCAAACACAAAGGGTTTTTTCGAGGTTCGAGCACACTTGCTCTACATCCCCGCCTTCGACACACGAAGGATTTACACTATGTAAGATCCCACCGGATCTCTCCTCGGTGCCGTACACCTACAAACCCTCGGACTCCCAAGTCCCGTACACACGCAAGTCCACCGACTCGCCGAGGCCGTACCTCTACCACCAAGAGTTCACAACCGAACTCCAACCACAACGAGCACACTTGCCCGCTTCCTCAAAGTACAAAGAAAAATCTCTTTGATGATCACAACACTTGATCACCTAAAGAGCACTCTCACTACAACACACCTATAGGAATATCTAGCAATGGAAAGCTCAAGTGTGGTGTGAGAAAAGCAAGGAAAGAAAGCTTTGGTAGAAAACACAAGAAATCACTTTGACACTCTCTTGATAAAAACTCCCTTTTGATTGGAAGTATTAGCACTCTATTTTGTGGAGAAAACTCTTCTAAAAGTATCAGAAAAACAGCTCAAGAAATCTCCAAAATCTTCTCCCTAAAACAAGTGACAAGACCCCTTTTATAGGGCTGCCAGAAAATAGAGCCGTTGGGCTCCTGTCAGTGCTGTCGGTCGACCGCCGGTCGACCGGCCAACGGTCATTTTTCTGACCGTTGCAGCCACCGGTCGACCGGCTCGGTCGACCGATAACCTGGAATGAACTGTCGGTCGACCGGCCCGGTCGACTGATATTTCCAGAGAGCAAAGCTCTCTTGGTCGGTCGACCGACCCGTCGACCGGCCACTGTGCTGACAACGTGCACAGGGCTGTGCACATCGGTCGACCGGACCGGTCGACCGGTTTGGCCTGTCAGCCAGTTTCCAGGTCAGAAAACAGGATTTAAAATCTTTTATAAGATCCTAAAAATACATAGAAATTCTACAAAAATAGTTTTACCAATATACTTGAAAGAACAAACATGCTGGCACAAAATCAAGACATGTTATAGATATTTTGGTCTATTTTTGTAACTTGGAAATATTAGCTCAATAACCAAAATGTATTTTTCCAAACGTGTTTTTCCAAACTTGTTTTTTTAAATCTTCATCAAATACAAAAACAAGATATTTGAGTTCATTTTAAAGCATAGTGTGTATGGATATGATCCACTACACAATTAAGATGTAATATCTAGTTTTTGACAATAAGCACTAAGTATGGTTTTGGTTATAAGATATGTAAACTTGAAATACCAAAATCCAAGATAAATATTTTGTCACAAAGAAAAATCTTTTTCTAATAAAAAATTCTTTTTCTAAACAAAATCTTTTATGAAATCAATTAAATCAAGAGTTCTATCAGAGTGTGTGTGTGTGATATAACTTGAGCAATCCACCAACTATCTATCCTTTTACATCTTTTACTAAAACAAAAATACAAATCTTATACCTAGACACAAGTCTTCATCTTCTTGAAGTCTCCACTTGAAGGCTTCTCATCTTCTTGACTTGGTCCAAGCTTGATCCAAAAACTCCTTGGATCACCACATGCAAGCTCCAAATCTTATTCTTTTATCTTTGTTGAGCTATGCACCTACTACGATCTTGATCATGAATCTGTCACTAATTAAACACAAGATCATTAGTAACTATAACTACATGAGTTGATCATCATCAAACTAGGGTGAAGGACCTTTGGCCAACAATCTCCCCCTTTTTGATGATGACAAAACTCATGGAGTTATATATGCATGGATTAAAGTAAAGCTTCAAAAGCTCCCCCTTAACTCATGCATACCAACAAATAATAGATATGTCAATAAAAGCACATGACATGTATGCAATGAAGGAGATGCAATCATATAAATCAAATCATAAATCAAATTTTTTGCTCCTAATTGCAAGACCCATATATGCATAAATACAAATCTTACTCCCCCTTAAGCAAGGAACCAAATACTTCTCCCCCTTAAGTAAGGAAATCATGAAAAATCATGCATATAAAATCACAAATTCTTCTCCCCCTTTTTGTCAATCATCAACAAAGGGTTCAAAGAAAAATACATCAAACAAATTTTCTCCCCCTTTTTGTTAAAAATAAGGAAATCAAGGAGGGTTAAATACAAATCATCAATAAAATTTATATGCGATATAAATTCATGAAGAGAAGACGTTAAGTTAGCTTCCCGACACATATACATTACATGAAAGAGGGATGACAAGCCCTAATCACATAACGTATAATATGTCATGCATAAGAGGAGATGTGAAGCTCCCCTACACACGTTATCATGAAAAGAAGAGTTGTCAAGCTCCTCAAATTACAATATACTCAACATGAATCTACATATGGAAGAGATGTTAAGCTCTCCTTGCATATAGACAATACAAATCAAAAAAAAAATTTTGAATTTTTCTTTATCAAAACAAAATTTTAACTTTTTCTTAGTAATAACAAATTTTGAGATATCGATTGTAAAATAATCAAATTTTGAATTTTTTGATACCAATTTCAAAACACAATGCATAAGCTTATTATGAAATACCAATTTGAAATCTAATTAAGCTTAGCATCAACAATCTTTGTGCTTTAAAGGAAATACCACTTGTAAAATAAGCACAAATAGATAACATATATGTATGACAAGATAATACCAATAGAAATTGATATAATTTGAAGACATTCATACATACAATCAAAATATGGATATACACAACATGAAGTCATATTGATACCAATTGCAAATAACCAATGATACCAATTGAAAAATAAGCATAAGTGTATACATCATATAATCTACCATATGAAGAATTCGAACTAGTTAAATGAACTTGTTTTAAGAACTAGTACGAGATCCTTCCATCAAGGAATAAGTTAAAAAGTTTTTCATGAAAGATCAATGAAACACAAGGCACTAAAAACACTCTAATCCATAAAGTCCATTTAATGTTTTCAAGAGATGTGAGTGTACTAATGTTATGTGAAGCATGGCATCATGAAAAATAGCAATAAAACTCAATATTCCTTCAAAATAACATAAATTTTGAAAATACGAAAATCATCACAAATTTTAATATATGAAAATCATCAAAATTATATTTCATAGCATATGTATGTTTTGACAGACATTAAGTATACATACATATCCCAAAATACAATTGAGTCCTATAAATAGATTTGCATGAAAAGCAAATGACTCAAGAGGTATCCATGTATATCTTAATGTTTTGGCAAGACAAGCATATACATGAAATGGAAGGCACATGGTCAATCACAAGTCCAAAATGGGAATACAAGTTTGAAGATGTATTATCATCAAAACTAAGCAATACAAGCACATCTAATGGGTTCAAATAGGCATTCAAGCACAAATATAAATAGATTTATTTGTAGCCCATAATATGTACAAGTATAAATCCTAGTGTTGATAAAGGTTAACATTCAAACTAATATTCAAATCATGAAGCATCAAATAAATTTTGAGAATATAAAAGAATTTATCCATAAAATCAAAAATAGGATCATGTGCAAATCTTGAAGAATAGATAACTAGTTTAAATGAATTTTTGACAAACTAGTTAAAGATCCTTCATAAATAAAAATCATATGTTTTTCATGAATAATACTAAATACATAAAAGTTCAAGCACTCATATTCCAAAAGCTCTCCAAATTATATCTTTTCTTGAAGATCGAGTGTTCAAAGGTTATGTAAGTAGTATCTACATGAAATTAGTCATTGAAGCCCAAATCAAATATGACTAATCAAAGTTTTTATCAATCAACACATAAAAATCATTTTTATCAAAACAAATCATCTTGAAAATAATCTACATGGTATATGTATGAATTATACAAATCTAACAATATGCATACATATCCCAAAATAAAAGAGTCTATTAAATGTTTGCATGAAGGCAAGAGACTCACGGGTATACATGTATATTTATTAGATTTGAATTAAACATGCATATACATGAAGTAAATCACAAAAATTGGCACAACATGTATATATGAGAATTATCAAAACTAGATTATACATATGCATAAAGTGGATACAAGTGAGCATGAAGTACAATTATTTAAGAGTCAATTGTAATTCACTATTTGTATATGTATACATACAAGTTTGATATATTCTACATCTAAGCATGTAAATACCACATAAAGCACAAATCAAACAAAATCATGAACATGCTATGAATGTATGAAATAAGTAAAGCATGTATATAAAAATAGGAGTTTAGAAGTTGTTACCAACTACAAAGCTCCAAGTATGGTGGTCTTTTCCACCAAAATTTCCTTGATAGCAATGCATCTATAAGAGTGTCCATCATATCCATTGCATTCGCTACCAAGGCACCAATCCTCTCACGTTTTGTGAGAGCCCTCACCTACATCAAAATCAAAGGGTGGGGGTTTTGGTACCCATGTTTTCTTGGGTCCTTTGGGGTTAGCATTGTTATAAGGAACCCAAAATCTATTATATTTAGCAAAATATAAATATGGTTTCTTATCAAACAATATCTTGCTAGATGGCCTTTGCGGCCACAATGTGTACAAATGTACACCTTAGCATGATGCTTATGAGTGTGATTGTGATCGTGATGTGCACCATAAGCAATGAGCATGATGAGTATGTGCATGAGCATGGGGAACTTGTTTCTTTTGAAACAAAGATTCCAACTTAGAATGATTGAATGCACAAGAGTTCAAATTGAACTCAAATTATTCATTTTGTTTTCTTATTCTTAATCTCATTAGATGTGGCATGAAAAGCATGATGAGATGAAGAATCATTTTTCTTTTTCTTCTTAGCAACAAATCTTTTTCTTTTTCAACAAATTTTCTTTTCAAAGTGATTTTTTCTTGAATATTTTCTTTTTGTTTTTCTACCATAGCTATCTTATCCTTCAAAATTGTGTTCCCTTTACACAAATCATTTAATTTAGACATGAGGGAAACATTTTCATTTTTCAAGTCTTCATTTTCCTTTTCTAAACATGCAAGTTTATTTCTAAAAGAATCATTTTCTACATGCATGCAATCAATGTTCTTTTTCAAATCTTTATTATTCTTTTCTAAGCATGCAATGTTATCTCTACATGAATCATGTTCATTATGCATGCAAGCAATGTCCTTTTTCAAAATTTTATTTTCTTTCTTAATTATGTCATATCTTTCAAGCAATAATTGGCATAAAGAATTTAGCTCATCATATGACATACTAGCATCCTCATCATCGGATTCGGTATTTACCTCAAGGGGTCATCCCCTTGGACCATGTAGCACTTGTTGGAGGTGTCGCTTCCAACATCCGAATCACTCCCCATAATATGGATCCTTTTCGCCAAGGGAGGTGATGATGTTCCAAGCTACAAAAGCCGAATCAATATTAGCAACCCTAAATAAGTAATCATCATTTAGGGTACTCTTCAAAGCATTTAAGGCTTTTGCATTACCCTCAATATACTTGCTATTGTTAATATATGAATCATTAAATGTAGCAAGATAGACATGAATGCCTAGGCCTTGAGGAACAAGGACATCTTAACCTTCCAAATTTGGATGTTAAGGATGTCAAAGGTGGGTGGTGACATAAAGTCCATGGTGAGGTGTGTGTGTACAACAAATATGTGATTAGCCCAAAATAGGATCTTTAACTCTTAGGTTGTTAGACCCTTATCAGAGCACTAGCTCTGATACCAATTGAAATTGCTCTGATACAATTGAAAGATCACCTAGAGGGGGGGTGAATAGGTGATGGCTAATCTAATGGTCACTTGTGAACAAATAATGCGGAATTAAAACTAAGTTGACCAAATTAAAATTTCTTTTAATTAAACACTTATGTATAACTCAAGAGTGTTGCCGAATTCCCCTTGCGAGGCTCTGGACAAGCTCCTCTAGATTCCCCTTGAATGGGTTGAGGTGCCGCGTTGGCTCTCTTGGTTGAATACTAGTGTTAACAACAATCCCAAGCATTATGTATATCATTATGAGCACAAGGGAATATATCATGCATATATAAGATGAACACAATAAATTGAATGCAAGATATAAATAGAGACAAAGAGAGAGAGAGGGAAGAGTAAGCAATCGCAAACACAAAGGTTTGTTTCGAGGTTCGAGCACACTTGCTCTACATCCCCGCCTTCGACACACGAAGGATTTCCACTATGTAAGATCCCACCGGATCTCTCCTCGGTGCCGTACCCTACAAACCCTCGGACTCCCAGTCCCGTACACACGCAAGTCCACCGACTCGCCGAGGCCGTACCTCTACCACCAAGAGTTCACAACCGAACTCCAACCACAACGAGCACACTTGCCCGCTTCCTCAAAGTACAAAGAAAAATCTCTTTGATGATCAACACTTGATCACCTAAAGAGCACTCTCACTACAACACACCTATAGGAATATCTAGCAATGGAAAGCTCAAGTGTGGTGTGAGAAAAGCAAGGAAAGAAAGCTTTGGTAGAAAACACAAGAAATCACTTTGACACTCTCTTGATAAAAACTCCCTTTTGATTGGAAGTATTAGCACTCTATTTTGTGGAGAAAACTCTTCTAAAAGTATCAGAAAAACAGCTCAAGAAATCTCCAAAATCTTCTCCCTAAAACAAGTGACAAGACCCCTTTTATAGGGCTGCCAGAAAATAGAGCCGTTGGGCTCCTGTCAGTGCTGTCGGTCGACCGCCGGTCGACCGGCCAACGGTCATTTTTCTGACCGTTGCAGCCACCGGTCGACCGGCTCGGTCGACCGATAACCTGGAATGAACTGTCAGTCGACCGGCCCCGGTCGACTGATATTTCCAGAGAGCAAAGCTCTCTTGTCGGTCGACCGACCCCGTCGACCGCCCACTGTGCTGACAACGTGCACAGGGCTGTGCACATCGGTCGACCGGACCGGTCGACCGGTTTGGCCTGTCAGCCAGTTTCCAGGTCAGAAAATAGGATTTAAAATCTTTTATAAGATCCTAAAAATACATAGAAATTCTACAAAAATAGTTTTAACCAATATACTTGAAAGAACAAACATGCTTGCACAAAATCAAGACATGTTATAGATGTTTTGGTCTATTTTTGTAACTTGGAAATATTAGCTCAATAACCAAAATGTATTTTTCCAAAACGTGTTTTTCCAACTTGTTTTTTTAAATCTTCATCAAATACAAAAACAAGATATTTGAGTTCATTTTAAAGCATAGTGTGTATGGATATGATCCACTACACAATTAAGATGTAATATCTATTTTTGACAATAAGCACTAAGTATGGTTTTGGTTATAAGATATGTAAACTTGAAATACCAAAATCCAAGATAAATATTTTGTCACAAAGAAAATCTTTTTCTAAATAAAAATTCTTTTCTAAACAAAATCTTTTATGAAATCATTAAATCAAGAGTTCTATCAAGAGTGTGTGTGTGTGATATAACTTGAGCAATCCACCAACTATCTATCCTTTACATCTTTTACTAAAACAAAAATACAAATCTTATACCTAGACACAAGTCTTCATCTTCTTGAAGTCTCCACTTGAAGGCTTCTCATCTTCTTGACTTGGTCCAAGCTTGATCCAAAAACTCCTTGGATCACCACATGCAAGCTCCAAATCTTGTTCTTTTATCTTTTGTTGAGCTATGCACCTACTACGATCTTGATCATGAATCTGTCACTAATTAAACACAAGATCATTAGTAACTATACTACATGAGTTGATCATCTCAAAACTAGGGTGAAGGACCTTTGGGCCAACAAAAAGGTCCATGCAATCTTGGCAATACAATAGTTCATCATGCAGGGTATTCAAATCATCCAAGTGTTTCCATTGAGAGAAATCATCTTGCTCGAGGTATTCTTCATGTTCTTAGCCTACCTTATTCTGATACAGCTCTAATAGAATTTGGCACCACTAATCGATAAAGAATTTTCTGCAAAATTATTAACCAAATCCATAACACTGATTTAGACAAATATGAAGAATAACCAACTAAGAATATTCACCAAAAAGACATAGATTTTCGTGAAAACCCTTATGGAAAATCACAGGGCAAGCAACAATCAATATCCGCTATGAGAATAAAAAAATTACAATATCCAATTACTCTTACCACCTCTCAAATTCCCTATCCAAAAATTAAGAATATAAGAAGAAAAGATCAATGGCACTTTACCGAACTCTCGTCGGTCTGAAATTATTCACTACAACGAACGCAACACATGCGCTACATGGTGTACCAATCCTGCTTCAAGAAGATCAAACGTCCGAATTCGATTCTTCACTGGTTCTCCAAACCCTCACTTTGCTGCCGATTCGATGAAGAACTCACATGAAGCTCCTCTTTCTTCTTCTCTTTTCTCATATTTTCTCTCTGATTTTTTGTTGTGTTTATTGACTACACCAATGAGGCCCTTTTATAGATAATTAGATCTTTAAATTCTTTTTATATTATTTCTTCAAATTGTAATCGAACTCCAAATTCGAGTCACACTACACTCCACTCCTTTTTGCATTCTCTTTACAAATCACGATTAGACTTAGGTCTGTTTGGTTGTCGTAACTGGCCGTAATTCGTAGTTGTAATTGTAAAGTCTTTTACAATTGTAAATGAGTTACATGTATGTAAATTTTACGGTGTTTGATTGGTAATATAAAATTGTAAAGTGGGAAAGTGTATTGTACTTTACGGTGTTTGGTTGTCGTAATGTATAAGTCGTAAGTGAAAAAGTTGACCACAAAATTAACTATTTGGTGATTTTAAAAGTTTTAATACTGCAAATAAATATTAAAAAAGTTAATATTAAAAATTTTAATATTAATATAAAAAAATAATATAAATTTGTATGACCACAAAATAACTGTAACTGGGCTGTAAGTGAGTGGTAACTGGTTGCAGTGAATGTTAGTTGAGTTACGTAAGTCTTTTACGAATTACGGTCCAAACAACCGCCGTAGTTGTCACTGGGTAGTAAGTCATTACGAATTACGGAGTTTTACGCGAAACAAACGGCCCCTAGGATTCTTTCCAAGCCTGACTCCGTGTCTCACAGAATCCTACTCCATGGTGGAGTGCGATTGGGCCTCCTTGTGGCGGACTCACAATGTGCTTGACCCCATCCCAACACTATGGGTATGGGTAATGAGAGCAATTATGATTAGAACAAATGATTTGATTAAAATTAGTTAATAATAGCGATGTCAATAGTGTGTACCTATTTGTTATTATATCATTATATTTGAAAAAATTCAGTTTCTTTAACTGCTAAATAACAGGACACACCTATAAAATTAGTTTAAAACCCAGGGACACATAATAAATTATCAATAACACAAGGATATATATACAATATGATAAAAACTTAAGAATATATATGCTAAAACCCCATAAACATTTTCATTGAAATATCTAAGAATAAGATTTATCTCAAAGTAAGTTTATCAAAATATGTGGGGTTTTTCTTTTACCAAACATACTATTTATTGGGCAAGAACCAATGCAATTATATGCATATGGGAAAACTACTACATGCTAGAACGAAAAACCCTAGATCCATTTTTTGATCTACACTAGAATGTATATAAAACAAATATAAAACAGTGCAAATAAATTTATAGCCTGTGAAGATCATTACGCTCTCTTGATGAAGATCTCATACTTCAATTGCAATGAGTCTCCGTTTCCTTTCACTCCTTCGAGACTTTCTTGCAATTCTCCGAGATTTTCTTGCAATTCTCATTTTCATCTTTTCTCGTAATCTTTGCAGAAATATCTCAATGAATCGTCTTGCACTAGATCACCCTGCTACAATGTTCTTCCTCAAAGATGATGCAACAAAGAAGGCCTTGGATATCTTGTTCAGCACTTCTCTTAAAGATGAAAACTGTTTCTCTCTAAAGAGAACTATCATACACACCATAAGAACACTATTTTCTTCTCACAAAAATATGGAGTAGGTATTCCATTAAAAGCAAATTATGAATACCATGGGCAGACCCAGTAGTGGGCTGGGCCGGGCTGTAACTTTTTTAATATATTGACTTAAAAACCATTTTTATTTTTATTCTTTTTTTCATATATTGTGTTAGACCCTTTCTATTTTGGTTTTCTTTTAACAAATTTATTCCTAATTTCACTCCTAATTTAGTGGAGAATACTGTTCTATTCTTTTGATAAATTCATATAATTCATAAGTATATGTTATAAAGATTGCAGCCCACCTAAAAATTTATTCCTAGTTTCCGTCCTAATGAAGACTATTTTTTTCATGCCTTATCCATCATAATTCATGACGACTATTATGAAGAGAGAGATTATACAGACTCATAAAAAAATATTCTTCTGATGTTATATACCTTGGGAAATATTTGTTTCTTCTTAATTAAATATGTGAAATTCTTTAAAATTTAAATAAAAGAAAATAAAAAAAATTAGCCTAACTAAAATTATATGAAAAATCGTTTAATTAGAAATCTTAATCAATTCACTGTAATAAAACTCACTAAATTAAAATATCAATTTAATAAGAATTACAAAAAAATATCACGCTCTTGCACTCACACTGTAAGTCAAATTTACATGGAAGATTGAGTTTAGTTTTTATTTAGAAGGCAAAATTTAACTTTTTCTGTTGTTTTTGTTGATGATTTCTTTGCACGGGCAAAGCACATGCCTAAACTCATGCTAAAAAAAAAAGATTGATTATATGTCTATTAAGGAAAAAAAAAATAGGATGTTCATAGATTGCTAACTTATTCAAATTCAACTTTTATATTTTGAAATTGTAAGTGGATCTCATGTCAAATTATAGATTCTTAACAAATGAAAGTTGTAACATATTCCAACTAGTGTATTTATCAGTAGCATAGATAGATGCAAAGAGAGACATCAGCGCGAGGTGAGTCATAAGTGTCATTGTAGCACAGTGATAATACCTCTTTACAGTGGACAAGAGGTCTGAGGTTCACATCTCGCTTTCAGCGCTAATGATATCTAAAATTCCGAGAAAGGAAAGTGGATAAATAAGGGAAGATTCATGTTATTTGGATTATATCTTTTGTACTCAAACAGGCACAAGAGAGAGTGAAATATGGGGCGCTATCTTAAAAAACTTTCGTGTGCAATGCACGGGAGTTCAGTGTACGTACTATCCTCTTGAGTCAAGTTGTAGTCCGCTAAAATAGTCCATTTAACATTATGAAACTTGGTTCAACTAAACCGAATTACTTTAATTGACGGTAAAAAATTCCTCTTGAGAACTTCTAGTCTTCCTTGCAAATAGCCTACTAATTCTCAGAAAAATTATGCTCAATTAGGTATTTGTAGAGATTAATCTCAGTTGACACAAGTAGCAATTAGGCAAACGAGGTACCTAAATTATATTTACTTTATTATTACATGCATCTTATTTTCGTGTTAAAAAGACATTAAAAGAAGAAAATGTTCTTAAATTTTAGGCCACATTAGTGAACTTACATAAACATTTTTCTTAAAAAAAAATTTATCTAACTAAATTAACTGAAATAATTTTCATGCAATTATTGTTCTTAATCTAATTGATAGGCATTCCAAATTTAACGAATGGAAGAATTAGAAAATTTGCACAACTAGTAAAAATCAGAATGCCTTTTATGCCAAATTTGAATTCTCTTCTTCTCTAAGGATTAAGATTCTGGTTGCAAAGACTTCTTGTAGTTTAATCTTATTAAAAGGTTTTGTATGATACTTATTCGTTGGAAGAAGTTGCAAAATTTAAGTTTGCTTAGAAGTTATGGCATGAGATTTTGATTTCTTAAAAGGTTATTTAGATGTATATCACCAACAAAATATTTTGAAATTTACCCTAAAAATTTTGATTTTATAAATTTCTTAAAGATTTTATAAGGATTAAGATTCTGGTTATAAAGACTTTTGTGAGTTTAAACTTATTAGAAGGTTTTTATGATACCTTATTTGTTGGAAGAAGTTGCAAAATT